>VSMD01065899.1:0-11769 GCA_008750895.1 Mirza zaza
CATCGGGCTTTCCCGTGAGAACTGGCTCCCAGCTCCTTCGGGTGGCCTGTGGCCTCCATATGTTGTTTTCCCTGAATAAATGATTACAGGAAAGAATCAGTTAGGACCAACAGCTGAAACTGAAGGAATGCATACCATTTGTCCTTTCCTGCAGTCAGAGTCTAGGGATTTGTCCTGAATCGCACAGAGCTTCAATTCCAGTGTCTGGAGAGCAGCTCAGGCAGGCCTTGGCCTGGAGTCCAGGGGAGAAAGAGGAGAGCGAACGCTCTCATGTTTAATTTATCCAGAGGAGAAAAACCATCGCACACCACATAAGACATCCAGATTATGAGACAGGAGCTGACATAAGTAGCAGTGTGTTGTATTTTATATCTAAAATGTAACCTAAGGCTAGAAGCTTAAGGAATATACAGCAAAGATATAAAACAGTTTATCTTCATGTCAGTTGTTTTAAAAATATAAATGTGAATGCCTGGCAGCTCTAGTTTCTTCCTTGCTGTTGAAGAGCCTGACTAAATATCGCCCCTTCCCAGTGACCCTAGCACCAGTTCAGCGACTCAAGATCCACCCAAAGTCCAAGGAAGATGCTCAGCCTGGATTTGCTGAATGGTCCCTGGGTGATGGCACATGGCTAGCTACATGGTCATGGATGACAGAAGGACATGCGCTTGATTTAGAAAGCTTTAATATTTAAGATACCCCTGATTATTTTTCTCTCCTCTATGCATACAGGTTGAGTGTCCATATCTGAAATACTTAAGACCAGAAGTGTTTCAGAATTTGGACTTTTTCTGATTTTGGATATACACAAGGAGATGTCTCGGGGAAGGGACCCAAGTCTAAACATGAAATTCATCTGTGCTTCATATATGCCTTATATAGACTGAAAGTAATTACTTGATACCTTTAATAATTCTGTGCACGAAACAAAATTTGTGTACACTGAACCATCAGAAGGCAAAAAGTATCACTGTCAGACTCCCATGTGGAAAGTTTGTGGTTGTTTGGCAACACCGTCAGTTTATGTGCTACTGGCAAGCAATCGTTTTCTTACACTTATTCACACATAAGTAGTAAGAAATGGTAAGAAATGACACATCATTAATACAGTGAAAAGTATATGATGTGTTGATGGTAACCGAGCAGCCCAATGGCATCACCAGAACACCTGTATCAGCTGTTCAACAACAGCCACAACAAACAAGGGAGGCGTTCGGTCTCTACCTACAGTGCTGTGTTTAGATAAAGGTTATTGTACACTGTATTTTATTAGGTGAGAAGAAACATTATAAGCAATTGAGGGACCAGGATGAGGAGGCATTCTCCAGGATGGCTTTTTAAAATGATTTCTCCAGAGTCATCTGGCTCATTAACAGTGGCTTTTGTGTTAGAAGTCTCCTTTTGGTTTTATAAACTGACGTGATTTCTTTTCCATTATGAATGTGTGCTGCTCTAGTCCTTCAATAAGCCCATCACACTTTTCAACGTGTTGTCCATAGGCACTTTTTCTGCAGTGTTAACCAGATCATCTTCATCATCACTGTTATCACCATCGCTTTGATTCAGAACCATTTTGATTATTTCGCCAGTTTCGATGTTAAGAAATTCCTCAATATCCATTTTCTCTAGCTCACTGATGGACCCTGAAGGTATATTTTCTGCATATCTAGAAAGGAGGTTAAAGATCATGTTTTTCTTACTTGTACATTTGGAATACTTCCGAGTCACTGCCTTGTTCATCATCATCACTCAACATAGTCGCAGGCCAGAGGCTGTGCCAGGTGGGCACAACTGCCTTCAGTCACTGTGCTCTAGGCATTGGCAACACAGTATGTACAGTTTTCAAACTCCTTTTGAAAACTTTCCAAAGCCATGCTTCTGTTTACCACTGCTAGCATGCTGTTCAGGAACGTATTTTTATATTTATGCTTCATTGGTTTAAGGATACCCTGATCACGTGGCTGAATTAATGATGTCACATTTGGAGGAAAGTACATGGCATACACTTCAGTTCTGATGAAAAGTCTGGCAATAGGATGAGCAGAGCAGTTGTCAAGGAATAACAAGATCTTGCAGTTGTCATCCAGTCCAGCTTCCCTGCAGAGAGCACGAGCCAATGCTACAAAATGTTTATGAAGCCAATCTGAAAAGATGTCTCTGGTGATCCATGCCTTTTTGTTAGCATAATAATGGACAGGTAAGAAGTTCATTCCTTGAAAACAGCGGGGACACAAGCTTTTGCCTAGCACAGCAAGTTTGCACGTCATGTGTGCCTGCTGCATTAGCACGGGGCTGTTCTGTCCTTGGCATCCTCTATTCCTGCAGGGGCCGTCTCAGCAGCTGCAGTCAGTGTTTTGTGGGGCAGCGATGCCAAAACAGTGATGTTTCATCAGCCTTATAGGCTTGTTCTGGTATCAAATCGTCATCAGCGATGACCTTGGCGAACTCGTCGGTGAATTTCTTCCCTGCTTTGTGATCAGCAGGTGCTTTACCACCACCACAGATCTTCAAAAATGTAATGCCTTGCCGTGTCTTTTCTTAAAATTTTGCAGCCAGCCTGTTGAATATTCATGGCTCCTTTCAATCTTCATTGTTCATTGTTACAGATCTCTGCTTGTTTCATGATCAGGTTACCATTAAGTGGCATGTGTTCACTCTGAGATCTTCATTTCTAGATTTATGCAGTGTTTGCCTGTTTTCCATTAACTTCTGTTCATCACTTTCAGCACAGAACCACAGCAGTTTGTCCTTCTGTTTCTTTGGGTCGTATGTGATGGTCATTCCGACTCCACACTCTCCTGTAAGATCTTTCACACCCACCGCTGTCCAGTTTCTCCAACAGCTTGACTTCCTGGGCCACAGATAAATGCTTCCTCTTTTATGATCACTGTTAACCACAGGGGTGTCTGCAGACCTTTTTAACATTTTCAACAATATCTTGGTACCACAGAGCAGAAAGTAAGCAAAAAAATCCCAGTGAGTGATGCACACAGGTCTCAGCCCCATGTGGGCGTTGTGGGGACCTGCTGGTGGTGCATCCAGCCTGCACACGTGCCATCATGTCACTGTTTGTGGGCACACTTGTGTAAGGGAATCTGAGTGTACGTGGGAAAGACATATCGCCTCTGAAGGGGCTGGGGGACACTCAGTGAACTGGATGTGGCGCATCTGTGTTTTGACTGAGACGCATGGCACGGGGGCAGGTGTTGGATTTTCTCTCCCCTCATGGCCTCTTGTTGGCACTAAAAAAGTTTTGGGTTTTTCAGCATTTCAACTTTCTGTTTTCCAAATTAGTATGCTCAACCTGCATTGCTTTTCTTACAGCTCTGTGTTATATGTGTGGCTGGATAGGAAAACACCCATTGTATTTGCTTCTCTTGAAAGAGATTTTTTTGTTGGTGTTCGTGATTTTTTTTTTAGGGAGGGGATGGCTTTTTTACAGTATCTGATGATTCAAAGTTATCACTTTAGTTTTCCACTGATTAGACACAAATGTTTCCTATGTTGCCTAATAACTTATTTTAAAGATTCAAAATAAACTTACTCAAGTACCAACTTATTGCAAACTTGAACAAATCAATTTATTTCCCTGTGCTTACTTGCTTAGTTCCTGGGTGTACAGCTACCAGTGTTGGGCCATGTCTTAGTCAGTTTTGGCTTCTATAAATGAAAATCAGAGGCTAAGGATTCCAAGATCGAGTCGCTGGCAGATCTGGTGTTTGGTGAGGGCTGCTTCCTGGTTTGCAGTTGGCGTTTTCTTGTTTTATCCTCACATGGCAGAGAACAGAGAAGGAAAGAGCAAACTCTCATGTCTCTTCTCATAAGGGCACTAATCCCACTCATGACAGACTTCACCTTCTTAATCTAATCACCTTCCAAATCACCTTCCTCACCTCCTAACGCCATCACACTGGGGATTAGGGTTCAACGTATGAATTTGGAGGGGGAGGACATGAACCTTCAGTCTATAGCCCAATCCAAGCTCACCTAGTTGGTCCTGAATGGGCAGGGATGAGTCCCCATTTATCTGTTCAACACAGATAAATGAGAAATACAACATAGGTGAGATGGATAAAGTTGGAATAGAGAGGGGAGGAGGGAGGAAAAGAGAGAGAGAGAAAGAGAAAAAAAGATCATCCAAAAGACCACCAAATTCTTTTAGAAAGTGGAATTACAGGACGCATGAAGAAAAGAAAACCAGAAACAAATGGGGTGATAAAATAATGGCAGACTGGTTTTTAGAGCCCAACAATGAACAGCCCTAAAAAGGGATATAAAGGTGTTTATATCAGTAGCATTTTTTTTTCCTGAAATGTCCCCAGTACTATAAAATACTTTTTTCTCTCATCATTAGTGAAATCTCTTTGGTTATAATAAATGTTCTCCTTGAGTTCTGGGAAACAGAGAACAGAAGAGAGAGGTGGTATGTGCAGTGAGGAGTTTGGGATGAAAGATTGCCTTCATATTTTCCGTAGCTAGGGATGAATCATTTGGGGGTAAATATCTTTAGAAGGAAGATATAAATAGATTAATATTCGAGATTCCTCTCTTCTTACCATATATGCACATGAGGAGCATATGTTTGTTAACCCTGACCTCAGTAATTCTATGAAGCATGTTCAATGACTTATAAGAAATTGATTCTGTTGGGAAAAAAATGTATTTTAATTGTTTATAATAGTTATAAGTAGTAACAAAATAATACTGGAAGATACTTGGACATTTCTTGCAAACTTTACAATGCAAAACACGATTTTAACTTGGTTTTAATGAGCAGAGGTTTGATCGTCTGACATGCTTTGTGTTTAGGAAAGAGCGAACATGGGTAAGTGAAATCCCAAACTTCACTTGCTCAAACAGCACCAACCTCTGCTCTTCACAGAGAAATCATTTACCGAGGTGGCCAGCGTGTAGCCGGATCAATTGATCCCCGCTTTCCCTCCTTCCCCACCCTGGTGAGCTTCCTCCAGGTGCAGGCCTTAAGGAGCAGCTGAAGGGTCCCAGGCCAGGGGTGGGAGGGGCATGGAGGTGACAAGGCCCAGACCCAGGCTGACTAATTAGTGTGGGGCTAATGGACCTTTCACAGTGACTGTATTGCTCTGCCTTTCGCAACCAGAGAGGGGCCCTTTCAATATCTTTATGTAGCGTAGTATCTTTTCATTATAATGAAAGTCAGTCGTGAGAAATATGAAACAAATTCAAAGCTTAAATCATAAGGTATCCATCTTTAAAAGTCACAGTTTCCTTTTTTTTTTTTTTTTTTTTTTGTATGAAGGGTCAGGCTGAAGGGATAGTTTCTATTCTCATTCCAATTAATATAAATTGGCATTTAGCATTCATTGAAAACTGTGGAGGGGAACTAGAGTTCAAGAGAAAAAAAATCAGTAGGAACAATTCCTTTTTGGTTATTCTGACTTAACTCTGAACGTCTCTAAGCTCAGCATGTCTTCAAATACATTACTGCATTGTTAGTAGTGACCCAACCAAATAGTTCTTATTCATTACATTAAAAAAAAAAAAACCTTCTAAATGACTTGCTAAATAATTGCCAGTCTTTCTTTGGCATAGAAAATACATTATTAAAAACTCTGATAGACTTACAAAAACATTTGTTGGTTAGAAGTTATTTTCAAAAGACGCAATAATTAATCAACCTGCTGAATTTTTTTTCAGCAACAAAAAAGGAAAATTTAAGTTGCAATGGAAAGTATTTCTTCAAAATTATCTAAGAAAGAACAAAATCTCAGAATGTTCTTAAAATTAAAATCAGATAATATTGACTATTACATTAGGAAATCTTTTTATCTGATCATTCTTGGCTGCTCATATTGCATTTCTGGAAAAAAAAATTGTATGCTGTTAAAAATCCAAATGAAAATGAAAGATTTTGAGACTATAAAATGCATAGTTAGTACACAGTAGGAGGAATTGATAGCCTTCCACTGAAATGATTTTAGGCATTTTGTGTGATGAAATAGAGTTTAACAGACTTAGGGGGAATTGACGATGGATGAATAACATCGAAGATACTGAACATATCCTGACCTGATTTACAAACCAGGGAAGTCGGTAGGGCACGTGTATTGATGAGTGTGGACTGATGAGTGTGCTTGTGCAAGTTAGCTGGCCAGGAACTTCTGCCCGTCGTGTCTGCTGCATCCTGGGCTCAGAGCAGTGGCGAATCCAGCAGAGCGTTGGGCTCAGAGCCAGAAAACTGAGGCTGCAGGCTTGGCTCTTTCATGTCCTAATTATGTGTCTTATGTGACTGGTTTCTGAAGCCATCTGGAAGGTTTCCTCACTTCTGAAACGGCTGCGATGCCGCATATGTGCCTTACGGGATCGCACAGTCACTCGGTGGTCGCAGGTGGAGTGTGTATTATGAGAGGTCATTACAGTAGCCACCATGGACTCAATGTTAGGAGGATGCAATGATAAAAACGGTACTTTTTCTTAAAGGTGGTATTGTCTGGTAACTGAAACACACACAAAGCAGGTCGACGGGGAGCAGGCTTCACATGCTGCCAGAGCCTGCACCCTGCCCCAGGAGTCCACGAGGCATGTTGCTCCTTCGCCTTCACCTGTCTCTGCCCACTTTCCTTATCCCAGCTGATTCCTCTGTCACTGCCTCGGGTTCTTACTTTCATCTTTTTTTTTTTAATCAAATCGGGCTACTCTTTTCTCTTGCTAGTCCCAGTGGCTGTCTCCTCTCATTTTTTAACATTCCAGGTATTTGGCTCGTCACTTAAACATTACTTTGTACCTGGGGTGGTTCCACTGCCGCTTCCAAAGCCCCGTTCTTCATTATGGGCCCCTGCAGACTCCCCTCTTCCGTCTGCCCCACGCAAGTGTCCCTTCCTCTCAGCAGACTCCGAGAAGACTAACAGAGGAGTCGGTGGCCTGGGTGCCCACACCCGCTTCACTCTTAGGAGCTGGGTGACACTGAACCCGATATTAACTTCCCTGTGGCTCATCTTCATCTTCTGTAAAGTGGAATTGAAATGAACGGCAGCAACAACAATAAGCAATGTGAAAATACCTTTGTATGTTCAGGCACAGTTCTCATGGATTTGCACACTCATCTGTGGATGTTGTCTCAGTTTGTGCTGCTATAACAGAATACCTGAGTATTTATAAATTACTGAATAATTTATAAACGATGGAAATTTATTTCTTACAATTCTGAAGCTGAGAGGTCCAAGATCAAGATGCTGGTGTTTGGTGTCCGGTGAAGGCCTTCTTGCTGCGTAAGAGGGGCAGGACAGAAAGGACTGAAGGAATGAACATTTGTGCCACCTTTATAAGGTGCTAATCCCATTCATGAAGGTTCCACCTAGTGACTAAAGCACCTCCTAAAAGCCTCACCTCTTAGTGCTATCACACTGGCAATTAAGTTTCAACAGACAAATTTTGGGGGACACAGACCCTAGCGGATGGTAACATTCCCCCCTCATAGGACTAAGGAAATATTAAACACGTATCACATCCGAAACCCTGGTAATACAATATGGAATATAGAGCTCAAATGTGACTTGTATTTATTTTATTATTAATGTGATCATTGTTATAACACATGGAAGCACTTTGTTAATGTGACATTATTAACTATTTTAGAGTCTCATTATTAACCCGTTGCACTTGCTTGCTTTTTTTCTCGATTACTTTATTCTACTCGGGATTTAATTTTTTAAATACCCCAAATTTTACAAAGCACCGCAGTAAAATAAAAAACTGGAGTTTCTTTTCATACAAACTTATTTATTTGGATTTTTTTTTATATTTCAAATTATTGATACATTCAAAGAGTAATTTTAATCTAATTTTTGCTAACCGTGTCGAGTCACACTCGACATCTGAGTGCAAAGGGTTAATCGTGTTAGAGATGATCTGTGTAACTCTTCATTACAGTGTTTGGAAAAGCTCAAATATTTGGATCCTACATGTCATCAAAGGGGATTCTTTTGGAGAAAGAAAAACATGTCAATTTTTGCATATTGTTGGATAATTGCCAGCTGAATGAGAGTTGGTCATTATTTGGCAAAAACTGCCATGAATAATTTATGAGTACTGGGACATCTCCAGGTCCGAGGTCCTGGAGAGAGAGCCCAGAAGTGACCACTGTCTCCGAGGGGTCAGCAGCTGTGCTGGGCAGCAGGAGACCAAGCCTGGTGAGGTGGTTACCCACTTGCTTTATCTACACTAAACAACGATGTCACTGCCTTACCTGTGGGATTAGTAAATTATTACAAAAAGGGGGAAAAAGAAACTATATTTAAGTGCTTTCTCTTTGTCAGGCAAAGAGTTAGTTCCTTGGGAAACAGAGATAAATAAGACATTGTTTTCACCCTGAGGGAGCTTAAAACCATATTGGAGCACTCTGCAGTCTCCCCTCCCAAAATTTCGACCTCCCAAACCTGAGGAATTTTTGTGTCTGCCATGAGAACTAAATATTGTTTGGGGCTTTTGAGTGGCCGCACAACTGAACGTTATCCAATCTGTTGTCCGCGGGGTGAGTCGCCAACATGGCCTTGAACTGAGCTGGCAGCGTGTGCGAGGCCAGCATCGGCTCCTGAGGACGGCTGCGTTTCCTGTGAGGGAGTCGAGGACAGGGCAGTTAATGATCTCAGAGTCACAGGTGGAGACAGGAAATATGTTCCGTAAATACCATCTAACTACTGAAAGCTGCTTAGGGTCTTCCTAGTCCCCTTCGCAGCTCTACCCTGAGCATTATGAAAATCTGGATTTGAAAGGAGAGGATGCTCATCTTTTGGATTTCTGCCCTGGATATTCATTCAGGTTCTTCATGTATTCCATGGCATCTGAGCATACAGAGGTGTTTTGTTTTGTTTTTGGTACCAATTTTTAGTTCACAGGAAGCTGGAATGCTACCAGAGGGATTGTCCCATTTGTGGCTTCTGCTTATTCTACCTTCTTTGCGTATTTTCCAAATAGGAGTGTGTGAGCGTAGCAGCTAAAGAGTCGGGGACCCATCCTCTTTAGTTCTCAAAACTCATGAATGCTAATACCAATACTACCAACTAGGTATCAGTGTTGTGGGTCTACACCCTACATTTCCTTAAATCTTCAGAACAGTCTTCAGAGCTGACAGTGTTACTTTAATGATGGAAACAAGCTTAGGGAGGAAAAATAATTTGCCAAAATCATACAGCTAATGAATATGTAAGGCTTGAGTCTTCTTGACTTTAAATTC
Organism: Mirza zaza; assembly: GCA_008750895.1. Classification (NCBI taxonomy): domain Eukaryota; kingdom Metazoa; phylum Chordata; class Mammalia; order Primates; family Cheirogaleidae; genus Mirza; species Mirza zaza. Next base: position 9,209 of record VSMD01065899.1, read on the forward strand.
CATGTTCTCCCACATCCTGCTGGTTCTCTCTGGAGGGCTTTAGGTACTGAGCTCACTACTGTTCATATTCACTCATTCGTTCTTGCTCATCATTCACTTTTTCAATTAACACATATTTCTGCATCTACTAAGTTCAGAGTTCTGTGGGGGGCATTTTGGTAAATATAAATGTGACCCAGTTTCTGCTCTTTAGTATTTCTAAATTAAGTTGGAAGGTAAGACACAGATGTGCAGACACACAAACACAAAACACATCCAGTCTGAGCTCTAACTACTGCAATAAGAAGAGCACAGTAAATCTGTAAGCAAAGATTTTTGGATTCAGATGAGAGAGGAAGGTATTACTTTTATCTAGGAGGATCACATGAAGTGCTTAAGTGCTGATCGTGGAGAGAGGAGTTTTATCTGACCGAATTCTTGAGCCTCCTTGGAAAGAACACACTGGGTTGGGGTGCTCATTCTCAACTCTGTCTCTCCTGGTTGCAAAGCTCATGTCCTCATGTGCTCATTTTTGAGTGTGTGCAGGTTGTCATGCTAGTTTGTCTGAAACAGCTGAGGCTAGAGGCTGTCAGCCATTCCTGGAGTGCTGCCTAGGTGTGGAGGTGATGCGGAATAGTGGTAGGGTGTCTGCTGGGGGCAAAGTAGAATGGAAAATGGAAGATCGTCTGCTATCATTGTTTAAGAAACAGCTGCAGAATCTCAGTCCATAAATCACAAGCATGTCTATCCCCTGCGTCTTCAGGTAAGCCCAGGGTCCCGGCCCTAGCCTGGCTTCAGCGGGAAGGCTCTGCTCCCTGCTATGGGTGTGGCTGCCCTCCGTCCTCTCTGTGAGTGGGGCTCAGGTCTGTGCCACGTGTCCATTCTGGGGTCCTCGCAGAGGTGGAAGCTTTCAGGGACATTCTTTTTTAAGAGGCCTTAGCAGTGGGGAAAATACCAGGCCCCGGTTCAGCCACGTCTGCTAATGTCCCATTGGCCAAACCCAGTCACACAGTTGAGCACAAAATCAGTGAAGGAAGAGGAAGAACAATTATGCATGGGATAAATATTTTTGAAGATGATCTACCACATATACCATAAAGGAGCAAGAAAGAAGATAAAGATCATAAGAGAGTTGATCCAGAAAGGAGAGAAGTATAAACGCACTGTAAGGAGATCTAAGATGTTAGATTCTGTTTAATAAGGAATAGTGAGACTCTTCAGAAGGATTATGTAGCACACATGCAAGAATTCTTGCATGTAATGGGTTGGAGTAGAGAGAAACCACAGATAAAGGGAGTGATTACAAAGCTGTTGTCATGATGAAGGCGGAAAATGGGGAGGTGGCAATTGAAATATACAGGAGATGAAGATGCGAAGGACATTTCTGAGGCAGAATTAGTAACTCTTGGCACCTTGCTGGGTATCAGGCAGGGAGGAGGAATCCCAGACAGTGATTCCACTGAAGCCCATTAGAAAACATGGGAGGATAATCAGGCTTTTATGTGGGAGGGAAGGCTTGAAGCCTGGTACCGGGGGTGGTGCTTTAGCAGGAAAGTCAGCAGGCAGGTGGGGGAGGACTTAGTGTCAGAGAATGATGGACAGTCACACCTGCTGGATAGGAGCTGTCCTGGACAGACCCTGGGAGCTGGGAGGACGGAAGCGGAGGGAAGAGGTAGGAATGGCATTTAAGGGCAAAGGGCATCCTGGTGACGTCCTGAGTGGATGGGGCAGATGCCAAGCAGTCATGTGCAGGGTAAGGGGTGCCAGTGAGTGATGGCACTGCTCTTGCAGGGATTTTGATAGTGATGGCAACAAGAGAACATGAGGAAGAAGCAAGGGGGAGGGGAGAATTTCTTGTTGTCAATAGTATGGTTGCATTTCACATTTCAGTGAATGTGTGGTTGAGGGAGTTCTTTGAGCTTTCCTAGGATGAGAGACACTGTCAAGGAATAGTTTGAAGACATAGATTTCTTGAGAAAATAAGGTCCTTGCTCTGACTGGAGAGGGTTACAGGTAGATGAGTTAACTTTTCTGTTTACTATAGTGGATATTCTGAAACTGGGATTTGATTTAAGGTAGTGCAGTTTTTGTCCTAGCAAATAATCTGGCTTCTAATTTTTATTCTACTGAATTTTAAACAGTCTCCTGTCCATGCACATCAATATATGGATGCAAAACATTATTGTAAATGTTTGCTGATTAATGGTTAAGTTGGCAGAAAGAGCAAATGAACCCTGGTGGCACAAATGTGCTTTTCACCTGCGTCCCCATTGGTGTAGCAACTCGTTTGCTAGTGATGGAGGGGTGTACGTGGACCTACAGTGAGCACATTTACATTAAATTCTGTAGATAAATGCCCTGGGATTGATAATAACTAAATTTCTGTGCTTATATAAAATAGAAACGAAGGCTAATATTTAAATTAGATAGTTATAAGGACATGTCATTTCTAAAGCAAATCAGTTTTAAAATTTAAGAATATTACTTCTCACTGTATTTGTAGATCCAGTGTGGTCGTTTCTTTTTCTACTAGATTCCATGTTCTTTTGAATATTACTTTAGTTTTTTTTTTTTTTTTTTTT
>VSMD01065908.1:0-34644 GCA_008750895.1 Mirza zaza
GGGAGGGTTGCCCTCTAGGACGCTGATCTGCCCCTGAAGGCACACACACCTCAGCAGGCTGTTCACGTATATCCCTTCTGTGCCCCGGGCAATGCGAGGCCTCGGTGCACGGGATGTGGTCTGCAGGTCTGACCTCTGGGTCCCAGAGTTCAAACTTTGTCCCCCCCAAGGAGACGAGTGCCTGTCCCAATTCACCCACAGGGAGCCCAAGCCGGGTCTATGTCTCTCAACCTCAGGCTCTGCCCAGTTCTCCTGGGATCACCATGCCAGCAGCACCTGGTAGGGCTGGCGGGCAGAGAGCTCACAGTCTGAGTTCCCCTTAGTCAGCTGTTGTAGAGTCCCAAAAGGGAAGGAAGGTCCCGTTCCCTGGAGGTGGCTCCGGCTGGTGGCTATATTGTCTCTCTGTCTCTCTTGGCAGCCGAGGATAGGGTCGGGGGAGGGGAGGAGGAGGCAATATGGCGTCTGCCCCGCGGCTCGGGTCTGTGCACACGGAGGTGCCCCGAGGGAGTTGGGAGCCTGGTGCCGCGTCCGCTACTGGCCTACCGCTCACTGGCGGCGGTTGTCGCAGGTCCCTCTGCTTGCTGGGGAGCCCACCAGCAGTCCGGGATGCAGGGGAGGGGAAATGGCAGATCCACCTACCCTTCCCGCTGGTCTCCGGGCTGCTCCGGGGGTCCCAGCCTCCAGTTCTCCTCCGCGACCTCCTCCCGTGGATTCTCCCGTGGTCTCAGGTACTCCTCCTGCCGACCCTCATCCGATGAAGGCTCGTCTTCTTGCTTCTTTCTTCTAATTTCTTCTAGAATCTGTCTTTTCTTCAGAGACACTCTGTCTGGCGGTGTTTCTCATCCGCCATCCAGCCTCCCAAATTATTAAACAAGGAATTCTTATATGTAGACATTATACAAAGACAACACGCTGTGTTTACTCATTTCCTTCCAGATAATATTCACAAGTAATCTTATCTTGTTCTTTTTAGCTAATTTCTTAAGAATTCTTTCTGTGGTCAGTTTTAGTTAAAATTCCAAACCATGGAATAGCACTTTAGACTGTAGGGGCCAAAGGAAATGTTCCCCTTTGCCCTCAGAAGGTTTGCTGAAAAATCAACTCACAAAAGACAGATTAATTGGGAAAAAGGCATACAAATTTTATTCATGTGTACCCAGGAGCCTTCAGAATGAAGACCCAAAGATACAGGGGAAATCTTTAGGCTTAGGTTCAATAAAGTATAGACAGCTATGTAGAAATGTGATTGGAGAAAAAGGGTGTGCTCTAATGCTAATAGATGGATTGGGGACACCCAGCAAGGCCTGTCTGTCTAGGTTGTTCTTAACCTCTCTGAGCATGTGGGCCAGGACCCTCTTTGGAATGGGGGTCTTATGACCTACAGTCAAACAAGATAGGTCAGATAATTTCTTTATGGCCAGTTTTTACATAGAAGGGCAGAGGGAAAGTTAGAATAATATTTTTAGGTTTATGACTGGCTTTGGGGAAAAGGGGTTCTGGTTTTTATGACCTGCCTTGGAGAAGAGGGATTCTAGTTTATATGGCTGGCCAAGGGGAAGAACGGACTGAGAGACAGGAGGACAGAAGGTCAGGAAAAATCTTTTGCTTCTGAGGCTGTGTCTGAGGCCTTCATTTTGGGGTATTGTTTTCTGAGCCCCAACAAAAACAACAAAATATTTTGTTGTGATTCTATCAGAGGTTTCTTCAACTACTCAGCGAGGTAAATCGGCCATTCCTTTAAGAGTATGGATATTTTAGTGTAAAGTTAGAACATTTTAGTCCTCCTGTGTTTGTGTTCATGTCAGCAATGTTGTTGTAATCAGTGTGCTTCAGGTATGATTATTCAGTTAACTCTGAATCTATCTACATCTGCTTTGTTACCTAGCATGCTTTCATTTTAGTCATGAAATGATATCATGACATACCTGTCACATGTTTAGCTGAAATCAAGACCATACCATGTCTAAAACACTTCCCTGATTTATAGTCTAAATACCTCATCACAAAAGAGTGGAGGTGAATTTGGCATAACTAATTGGCACCAGACTGCTTGCTTCCTGTCGATTTCATTTCCCCAAATGCTCACAGACCATCTGTATAACCCACTTCAATGGAATTTCAACCCTTAGTCCTTTATGGATGTCTCCTAGACTTCTAATCTCCTCCCTTGGGCTTTATTGGTACCTATTGGGATTTCCACCTAGATGTTCCTGCAGCATTTCCAACATAATACATGTAAAATGGAACTCATGCATGTGCTGTATTCACCTCCTTCATAATTACTTACAGTATGACTTTTTTAAACTAATGACACAGTTACCCATCCAGTCTCCCCAGATCAAATTCTTGGAGTATTCTTTTTGGCCACTACTTCCAATCAGCTTTCTGCTTCATCTGTGCCTCTTCCCTGATCCCGTGGAAATTATCTAAACACATGTACTTATTCCTTTTGACCTAGTAGAATCCACTTCTAATTGCTCTCCCTAACTATAGTGTTTTTTTCTTCTTACACATACCTTCCAGATTAATTTTCTTGAAGCAAAGCTCATGTCACTTGTGACTTAGAACCCTCCACGGCTCCCCACTAGCTGATGAATACAATGCATTCAGGCACTGGTCCAGACAGAGTCCTCCTTGCCAGCCTCGTTGCCTATGGAGCCGCTTCATGCATATGGCATGCCCTTTGTCTCCATGGCTTTTCTTTCTTTTCCCCCATCCCCATCTGTGATCATTCAGTAAGGGACAGTGCAAAGGTTTAGGAAACTTTTGCTGTTTCTATTTAATAATTTTGAAAAGTGGTTTCTCTCTCTTCTGAATGATCTTGACACTTACGATCACCTCTACCATGACACGAGGCCGTCCTCTGAAAGTCACAGGTGTATTAGAGTGTTGGCTTTTGGAGATAAAGACCTCACTTTATTAACCTTTGCAGTTCCCATAGTATATGTCATCTGTGGAGTACATCATTCCTCTTTTGTCTCTGTGTTTTGCCTCCTGAATTGGCAACTATTGTTCTTAATGGTCTGTCTGACTAGGTTGTCTGTGTCATCCTTTCACAGTTCTGTTGCTTCTGTGTCTCACTACCCTGTTATCCCCATGAGGTGGTCCTGCAGTATGCTGCCGCCCTGGGGTGTGGGCTGTTCCTTAGAAGCATGTGACTTGCTGTCATGGACCACTGATCCCTCCTCCCTTCCCCTCTCCTTTTCCCTTCCCTCCCCTCTCTGTCTTTTAAAAAATTTATTTAAGAATGTTCTTAGCCTTTGAGACTATATTTATTCTTTTTGTTATTGAGGTGAAAGTGATACAAAATGAAATTAACCACTTTAGAGTGAAATTCTGTCACTTAAGATATTTACAATGGCATGCAACCACTGTCTCTAGTTTCAAAATGTTTTCATCACCCCAGAAGGCAATCTTGTACCTGTTAATAAGCAATTACTCCCCCTTCCCCTCTGACTCCAGCCCCTGGCAATGACCAATGTGCTTTCTAGCTCTATGGGTTTACCTATTCTGGATATTTCATATAAATGGAATCATACGATATATGATCTTTTGTGTCTGGCTTCTTTCACTTAGGAAGATTTTTTCAAGGTTTATTCATGTTCATGTATCAGTAATTCATTCCTGTTTATAGAGGAATAATATCCCATTGCATACACACACACACACACACACACACACACACACACACATATATATATATATCACATTTCAGCTATCCATTCATTCTTTGATGAATACTGTGGGTTATTTACACTTTTAGCTATTGTGAGCAGTGCTCCTATGAACTTGTGTGTTCAAGTATTTGTGTGAGTCCCTGTTTTCAATTCTCTGGATGTGTCCCTAGGAATGGAATTGCTGGGTCAATAGTAATTCTATGTTCAATTTTTTTAGGAACCCCCCCTCCTCAGTCAATCATATATTCAGTCTTGAGTACCTACTCACCCAATCTTAATAATAGCCAAGAGATCACATTTACTCCTGTGTCAGAACCTACACTCTGTTTCAAAGGCTTATTGGACTTAAATACTGGACTTAATTTCTCTGCCCCTTAATTTTCCCCTGCGACTTACTTGACTTTACTATAGTTCCTTTTTCTACATAACTTCTATTGTTCTCTTTTGTATCTGATTTTATCTGGCTTTACAATATCTTGGGTAAGGCTGCCAAATATTTTCTTCCTCATCTCCTTAAGATTGTATTTTGTCCCTGCCAGGAGCCAATCATTCCAGGATTGTAAGTCACCACCCAGAAAAACAAATTCCAATCTTTTCCTCTTTTTTCTTTTTTTAGCCAGCTATTCATTTATACAGGATCTTTTGTTTTTTCAAAGGTAAAAAAAAGAAAAAGATAATCCTTATGTATCCCAAAGTTTCATAAGTCTGCAGGGAGATAGTTTTATTTTTTAGGACTTTATCATTCTTCCAGAGTCAGTCGTTAGAGATGTTCGTACCTTGTTCTATACCCTCAGTCACCTGTATTTGAGATTTTTATCCTAGGTTGGAAACTAGCACCTGATGAAGATGAAGGTCTCCCTGTGTTCTCTCAGAAGGAAAGCATCTATCTCCAACCATGTGACCTCCCACTTGCTAGGGTCTCCAGATCCTCCCCTGTAGCATTGCTACTGCTACTTCTCCAGAAAGACTAGTTTGAGCTTCTGTTACAAGAAACTGATTTCAGGGCAAGAGTTCCAGGGGATTCGAAGTTCTGTTCTTTCCTTTTGCTGTGAGGTTCTTCTCCTTTCAAACTCAAGACACGGGTTTGGTTTGCTCCACACTCACAAGGCATCTTCCTCTCTGGACCCTTTCTGGATTTTCCCCCTATTCTCTCTAGAAATCCTCCATTCTCTTTAATAAGCCAGAAGGAAGAGAGGACTTCCTTAAGTGCTTTCATTTATTTATTCAGTAAGTATTTGTTGAGCCTCTACCTGTGCCAGGCTGTCTTCCATGCACTTGGAATACAGCAGTTAAAAAAGCAAAGTCCTTGTTCTTATAGTTTTACAGCCTAGTGAGTGGATATAGATAGAGGACAAATGAATAAGCCTGTGGTATGTAATATATCAACTGGAGATAAGTGCAATGAAGAAAAGTAGCACAAGGTAAGGAGAGCAGAAAGTGATCAGATGGTGCTGTTTTAAATGTAGAGAACATAGAAAGCTTTTCTGAAAAGGTGATATTTGAAACCAATTAGGGGGCTAATGAAATATTCCTGGCAAAATGTGATGGTGTCTCAGACTAGAGTGGTTGGGATAGATGAGATTTTCCTATTTTGTGTTCTCTTATACCTGGGAGATCACTTTACATTAAGGCACACAAAACCCCTGTTTTTCTTAAGAAGTAAACAATTTAATACATAGCCTATAGTTCATGTCAGTTGTCCTTGGTTTTCATTCTTCCTTGTCTCAAATGTAACTTCAATTCTCTTGATATGGTTTATATTTTCTCACCAAAATTTTTGCTTTTATACACTTAACTGGTTGATCTCAAACTTAAATGTAGAGAAGCAACACCAATAGGGATTGTTTAAAATGGAGATTCAAATGAGCACCCTAGGAGATTCTTGTGTAGGTGGCTTGGACTGTATTTTGAAAAACACTGCTCTTAGCCCTTTATTTAAACTGTGCTGGTTTCTCTGCACTGTATTGCTAAATTGTTGAAGATTATTAGCAACTAATAAAGTGATCATTAATGCTCTTCTAGTTAGCAGTCACACTGACACATACAATGTCTAGTGGAATCCCCTGCCTTTCGTGGGAATAAGCCGTATTTTGATTTCCTGCTTCTAGCTGTTTTCACACTGGTTCAAACTGCTCTGAGTTGTAATGCCTCCTAGAAAGAGCTATTTATACCCATGGCTATAATCTATACCAAAAAAAATAAAATAACAAATCTTAAATAACCAGCAAGGTTTGAGATTTATTTTCTTTAATAAAACACTATTTTCAGCTCTAAAAATCAAATGCAGCTGTTCTATTTAACGGTCCATACATTCAATGTGGTTATTATATTTAGTAGAGCCCATTTTTAATAATCAAGGGATTTTTTTCAATTAATTGCAAGAGCAGTATAACAACATTAAAGGAAATGTGAAGATCCCATCAATATGGCACACTGAATTAATGTGAGATTTCCTCCTGCCATAAAGGCTTAAAAATGTTGAATAAAATACAAAGAGGAACATAAGAAAAAATGTGTGTAGAGAAACATAAGGCTAAGAAAGGTAAACTCAAAATGTGAATCTGTCACAGTTTGGAAGATTATCATGAGGTACATGTTCCCAGTATCATAGAGTAGAAGATGTGGACAGTGTCAGCTGGCGGGTAAGAGGGTGCTGGGACAGAAACCTACCCTAGACTCTAAAAGGGCTGACCCCTCAGTGAAAGGCTAACTAGCAAACTTGACCAAAGGTACAAAGAAACTAGTAGTTAGTTTATTTTGTCCTGGGACTCTGAATGACAATAATAAAAAAGCCTCCCAGGAAAAAAGAAGGTGTATAATGTGAATTTACACCGCATGTATGGTGCATGAAAGTCTAAACTGAGAAATTAGTGTCCGAACTGGTTTATGTATACCTGCTTTGACTATTTCATCAAAAATTGTAAAATTTTAAAAATTTCTTCTTTTAAAGTACATTTCTATGATCATTAGATCTAAATTTTAAAGTAATTTATGTTATGAAATTTATTTAATGCTATAATTAATACATAGGTCCGTGTTGTCAGCCATGAACATTTAGAGGTTCCTTCCTAAAGTGATTTTGTCTAAGAGAATGTCATTGTAACATTTTGTTTAGGAAGAAGGTATTTGTTGAGAGCCTATTATGGATAAAATGTTATATTTAGTAATTCAAGAAATAAAAACATTATTTGGACATGGGTTCTCCATTTGAGGATCTTATAGATATGTAGGGAAGATGAGGCATATAAATAACTATAAAGAAGGCAATGAGAAACAGATTTATAGAATTGGAGATGGAAGAGAGTCATTTTTAAAGAGCTCTATGGAAAATATTACTGGATATTAAAAGATGAGTAGATGAGGCTGGGGAGGTGGTGATGAAGAATATTTACAGGAACAATACATAATAACCAAGCAATAATTGTGACCATTTCATTTTGGTTATAGTTTGGGGCAGTAGTTCTCACACTTTGGTGGGCACTGAAGTCACCCTGAAGAAATTGTATGAAGCTTGTATAAGTTACATGGTAGAGGAATATCCAGAGAGATGAATGGAGAAGTAGGTGGGCATGATATTGTGATGCCAAGCTATGCATCTTTTACTTGAATGCCAAGCTATGCATCTTTTACTTATATTAGCAGGAAGCGAAGAATGATGGAAGTGTTTTAATCATGGGAATGACCTGATGGAAAAAAGCTTTAGAAAATTCATCTGGTACCAATGTGTATAGTAATCGAAGCAAAACAAGGTTGCAACTGGAGGGTTCGGTATACAAGTTACTGTGTTCATTCAGAGAGGAGGAAGTGAGAACTTGTTCCGACTAGATGAGGGCAGTGGGAATGGAAGGAGCAGAGGAATTCAAGCAATAAATAATCTGACATCTAATTAGACATGAGGGTGGTGATCCAACAATCCAATTATTGCCCAAAAGTTATAGGTAAGGTTGGGTGATGGAGAGACCCCAAAATCAAGAAGCCAGGGCACAATACTCAGTTGAGGGAACTGAAGACGAACTGATGTGTTGTGTGCACATGTTTGCATAATGAGGAGGACATTCTGTTGGCCATATCCTGCTGGCCTCTGAGAATTAGGTCTGGTGGTCAGGAGACAGGTTAGGGCTATAAATATGGATTTGATCCATATTTATATGGATCACCACACTTCAATCATTCTTCACTTCATGCTAATATAAGTAAAAGATGCATAGCTTGGCATTCAAGTAAAAGATGCATAGCTTGGCGTCACAATATCATGCCCACCTACTTCTCCATTCATCTCTCTGGATATTCCTCTACCATGTAACTTATTGGCAGCATGGTAGGAGTTGAAACTATGGTGATGGATGAGTTCATGAAGGGAAAGAAGATAAAGAGGGCAGAAAAATAGAAAAGATAAAACCTCAGGAAATATAGCTACATTTAGGAAATGCAGATGCTGATAAATCAGCAAAATTGTATCACCATGTGTTCAGAGTGCTAGGACGAGAAGTAAGGTAGTAACCTCGTTGAGCTTTTTACCAGGGATTAACATGCACAATATTGCAGAGGAAGATGGAGACTGAAGACAATCCATTGGAGGCATTGGTGGTTTTTAAGAATGGAATTCTGTTGAATAGCAAAAACGAAGCCAGCAGGACTTAAAGAATGAGTCAGCGGTCAGAAACTGGCACCATTTATAATGCAGTGCTATTTTCCTAGGAAAATTCATACTTCCAATGGACCTTTTAACTGGTATTAAAGAGCTGGGAGAAAAATCAAGAAAATATTGCTCATTTAACTAAAAGCAGTTTCTTTGTGATCTGTCATACACGTAATTTAAAGCAAGAGTGGAGTCTTCCATTTTTCTTCTGTTCATTACTGCAAATGCCTCTACCAGAGGCAGAAGTCTCTTAGGGATGTTACCTTAATCCAAGGGATTTCATTTTTATTGAGCTCATCTCAGTACATAGAAAAGCTCCTTCAAAGTTTATCTCTGTATCAAAAAATGAAACATAACAGTAATCATATTTTATTGCTATTATAGATAGATCTTTTTAAGAAGAATACTTACTGGGACAAGATTTCTTGCAATCATTTTACACTTATGATAAACATTGTAAACCAGTAACCACAAGTTAACCAAATACAATTTTTCTCAAAGTCATAATTCCTAATTTGGCACTATTAACAGTTAACAGTGGGATATGATATACTACAGATATTTTTAACACCTTATTCTTTGTTATTATTATTGTACAGCACCTCAGACTTTATCTATACCTGACTTTCTGTGGGGATGTCATCGCAGCTAGTATGTAGCAGGGTACCATGCTAGAGCTTGACAATCTACACCATTTAATTCTTGGTGGCAACCTTACAGAGCTGATAATTGTTATTTTCATTGGACAATGAGAAAAGACTGAAAGAAGTAACAATAAAGTAACAATAAAGATGATGCAGTTGTTAATTTTCAGAGTCTGGATTCCAAGTTGGTTTTCTGACTCCAAAAGCCTGTGCTCTCTGCACGCAGACTCCTCATCCTTGGACTATGTGTATATTAATATCTTGGTGCTACAGGATCATGGGCGCTGTGGCTATTGATAGTGAACTCTCAGGATTTTTGATGATTAGGGAAAATGTTCTCTTTGACTGATAAATGAGTTGGGTTGAGACATCCTCCCTTAACCCCCAACCCAAGTGAAAATCTCTTTAAAGTAATGAAGCAGTTGTCGCTCAGGTTTAAGAAGACATAGAGAAGCCAACTGGAAAAAAAAAAAATTAAAAATAACTTGAAGAAAAAGGAAAACTATTTGGAACTGTGGTTTCCTGTGCTAGTTATTACTGGATGCAATGGGTTAAATATGGCCAAAAATTTTTGTGAAAAGACTTCATCCAAAGGCAGGGAAGATTGTATGTGTAGTGTTACATGCACACCTTATTCCATTTCACTTTGGTAGGGAAATGGATTGATGACAGCACAGAGCATGCATGAAGACAGGAGTGCCAAATATGAAACTTTCATCATCGCCTCACATCTCTCTTTCTCTCCACGAGGCAGTGAGTGTTTCCATCGAGCACTAGGGCCACAAGGGCTAAGCAAACTTCACTCTTCAGACTGGAGCCCTGACAATTTAACATTATTTCTAGGCCAATAACGCATCAAGAGTTTTAACAGTCAACCTCAGCCTTTTGCATGACCAAGATCAATTTAAATATATCACACAACAGAATTGTTTTAGAAAACATTAAGAGAATTTATAAATTAGAGCCACCACTAAATTATCTGAGTCAGTGGAGTAAAGTCATTATAATCCATAGCAATGGATAATCTCAAAATTATTTATAACTTTGAGAAAATCAATTTCTCTCTGTTATCATATTTTCCTTAGGCTACTGTTAAAATGATCAGCCTTTTCTCTGGCATATACATAACCAACACAGAGAAAAGAAATGTGATGTATAATTATTCAGTCTACTTGAGGAAATATCAATTTGAAATATAATTTTTTTTTGTAAATAAACTACACACAGATAGTCCATCGTTAGCCATAAGGAACTTCTGGTTCATAGTAATCCTACCAGTATTTATTTTATTTCCACTATGTTATCTTTGACATGAATCACATATCTCTTTATAAATTTTAACTTTAATCTGTTATTACCTTTTAGACAATAATTACTTGGCATATTGAAAATCAAAAGAATACATGTTATTTACTCTTAACAACTTCAGTATATGGAAATGAGAGAATCTCACAGAGCATCCCAGCCCTGGCCTTGTGCCAGCCTGTTATTGATTGAATGTTGAATAACCCTCAACAGATTTCTCTGAATTAACTACTGTAATCAAAGTACTAAAGCAAGATAACTATTATTTGTAGAAACTCAAAATAAAAAATAAAATTCACACAGGCAATAGAAAGCATATAAAGTTGGAATGACTCAATTAACTTAATTCTCCCTAACATAACAACAATGAGGTCTATATATTCAGGAACTTAGTATCAATATTAGGACTGACATTGAACCAATACACTTTTAACATGATCACAGTAGCATTGCTTTGTTGATTATTCAAACTGTGTTTTACTAACAAGATGACTTCTCAAGGGGCAGCTAGATTCTTTACAAATAATAAAAGTAACAAAAATCTATATGATAGTTTAAATTTTTTATTTTGCTTTAATTCACTTAGTGGTTAACCTGATAAAAAGTGAGCAGATCATAATATTTAAAGTAAAAGATTTGCAATTATTTCTCATAAATGGTAACATATTGGCCGTTGAATAGCATCTTTGTTTCACATAGACACAGTTTCTTTCTGACAAAAGTGGTATTAAGAGCTTATGAAATTCACTTAAAATTCAGCTAAAATTTTTAGAAAGCATTTTATTTACCCTTCTGAAAGCAAAGTGTTTATAAAGTAACAAAATACTTCCATTAGAAGGGATGTTTTAATCTGCTGAGTTGTTTTACATTATGTGTTTAGTCTATATGAGTCATAGGCATATAAACAGACGTATAACCACACTATGTGAACATAATTTTCAGAGTTGTAAGAAATTTTATCTGCATCTTTTTATCCTCTTTAAGACTTAATCAAAAGAATGAATAGCAGCAGTCTTAAAGGTGATTTACAACCATTTCCTTCCCTCATCTTTGACTGCTTTATTCTGTTGTGCCTAATCTCAGTGCTCTCCTTTCTCCAAGCTGAGCAGTACAGCTCTACATGTGCATAAGTCTTGTGAGCTCTGGTCTAGAGGTGTATGTGTTACTGCTCATACAAGTTTACTGATTCTTACATACAGTTGATAGCTTTCTAGCATTGCCTCTGAAATGCTATGTCCCACCAAATGTCTATCCTTAGTACTCCTGCTTTCTTCTCTTTCTCTAGGTGAGCACATGTATTCCCATGGGTAAAGCTGGGTAACTCTTGAATCTCTAAGTTCTACTTCACATTCTTGCCTAAACTCTGGCTCAGAATTTTCAGCTGCATGCAGGATATCTTCCCATGGCATTCAATAGGAACCACAGGTGGAATAATCCAAAACTAAACTCATTATTTCCCAAATCTGCTTCTTGTACTGTGATCCCTGGATTGCTAATGGTGTTACCGTCTTTCCAGTCAGGTGGGAAACAACGGTCCTCTCCATACCTTGTTCTTTTCTCAGCTCCATGTCCAATCAGTTGCCAATTTGTATCTCATCTACATCCACATGTTCTGTGGTTTGATTTATTTAATCAATTGACGAACATTTTTTGAGCTTCTTTGTACTTACATGCCATATATTTGGAATATGACACACTTTTATGCCCACACCTAATAAGAGAGAACTAATTAGACCATCACTACCAAATATGATAATTATTAGTTGTAAATATTCACGGACTGCTGAAAGTGAGAAGAAAACCTGGAGCCTTCAGGGAGGAAGAGGCATATAAGCACTATCTGGAGAGATGAAGAGGAGTTACCTAGGTAAAAAGCAGGAGGAAGCCCTCCAGGAGGCAGAAACAGCAGTGCGTGTAAATGTCCAGAGCTATGAGAGAGCAAGGCATTTTCAAGGACGTGAAAGAGTGATCCAGGGAACAAGTTGAGGAATGAAGCAAAACAAGAGGCACATTTATGAAGGACTATGTATACCATACTAGGAAATTTGGATTTCAGTATTAAATATCTTTCTTTCCTTTTTTCCTATACATGATCATATCTCTTAGCACCGTTACAATATAAAAAGAAATCCTGATTATTCTCTTGCCACTTTCTTGCCATTTTTTTCCCATTCCAGAGATTGCAGTCAGAGGCAGCTCCCCCAATTGTAGTTTAGAACTTGTCTCTCTTCCTGATCTTTCAGTAGCATGTATTACTCACCAGATTATTCTCATTTCCTGCCACGTCCACTTCTCCACTTCCGCCAAACACCTCTCATGGGTCAAGCTTATGATTACTGTCTTCCCCTCTGAATTATAGCTCCCTGTGGTCCAAGTCTACATCTCATACATCTCAGTAGATTTAGAACATTTTCGCCCTGTGCTTTGCATGTAGTAGGCCTTTTCATATCTATTGTGTTGAGTAAAAGGAGTCTTTCCACATTTCTGTATTTTCCAGGGTCTTTTATGCACACCGATGTGACCATGTTGCTGTAATAAGCACTGACTTTCTTGTTGCTGTCAGCAAGCATTCCTTACAGCCCAGTGGCTTGTAACATGCCCTGCTGCTACAAGTCAGCAACAGTTCCCGAACAGAGTGGTGTGGCCATGTACAAACCTTAATGTGCAATGTTTGCTTTTTTCTGCAATAAATGAAATACCTCACTTTTCCCTGGGGTAAAAGCAGGCTTACAAAGCATCGATACAGAGCCCCTTGCCAAACATTACAATTTCCAGGACTCTACACCTCATTTCACTGACAGGTATAGTAAAAAGGGCTCTTCACTAAGAGCCAGTACTAGGTTTTGAATCCCAGCTCTAACTAATGGCTCACTCTGGTAGCCTATGTGGGCCTTGGTTTTCTCACCTGTAGAATTGAGAATTAGACTTAATTTTTCATGTTCCTTATGAACATTATTCTTTCACCAGTATTTTCACAGTGGGGTACTAATCAGTCATCTTGGTTGCTAACAACCCAAACCCATTCTGACTTTGTCTTTTTTATCCTAACTAATTAAAGCAGAAAAGATGTCATTGGGAGGATATTGGATAATTTACAGAATAAATTGGGATCAAAACCAGGCTCAGGAGTTTGACAGTTAGCAACAAAGGATACCCCTACACCTCCCCACAGGAACAGGGTAGGGGAGGATGGCAATTGGTGTTTCTGGATGCTTCTTGGCACTCATGTCTCTGTTTCTGTGTCTTCAAATCACTCTCTCCTTGTTCATAGGGACAGATGCGAGTATCTGATTGGCTGAGCCCAGGTCAGGTACCTCCCCTTAGCTGATGGGGGTGGAGAAAAGGAATATCTGGATCATTTGGCTTGGGGAATATGCAGTGGAAGAGGATGTTGACTGTCACAGACTTGCACAGACATGCAACTGTTGTGAAGACTGGTGGTGGCAATTGCACTGGGGCATCTCCATGCCTATAATTATCTTAAGTGCAACCTGCTTCATCATGTGCAACTTTAAACCTTCGAGCAACTACTAGAAGCTAGATCTGTTTCATCTAGTGAAGCCAGTTTTGCTGGGGTTAAGACCACTCTTTCAATTACCTTTTATTATATTTTATTTTTTCTTTAGCAACACAGTTCTATGAATTTTGGTAAGCTTCCGATGGAAATTAAAAACCTATTGTATCTCTGACCACTTGAGGTATCATTCCAGGGTGAGGAGAAAGGCAGAGTGGAGTGGATCTCTAGTTCTGGCTCTCCATTCACTTGCAGATCTATAGCAAAAGTTTGGGATCAGGAACTATCACTGGCCACAAATAGCTTAGAACAGATGTTAGATATCAAAAACACAATTGAGAGAAATGATATTTTGAAAAGATAATTTTAAGGGTATCCTATCTATCCAAGTCTCCAAGTAATGTAAGTTCTTATCATTGGAATAAGTTAGATCTCTAGAAGATTATGCATAAGACTTCATCACCTTGGTCTCTTGCAAAACAGCACTCACCAAATTGCCAGCAGCTTAAATTTTGCTTCTGCTTTTTTGGGGAAACCCACTGCTGTGGATGTTGTCCATTGTGATACTTGGAGTGTCCTCTGCTAGACCCCATGTCAGAAATGTCTTGTAAAAGTTTAATCAGAGAAAAACTTAGCTTCTTTTAAAAAAATTGGAAGTTTCCTTTTATGCTGCTCCTTAAGAGCAGCATAAGTTAGCATGTTCTCTGCTTCGCTTGGCTCTCAGATAGCTGAGTACCAGGTGTGGTGCTATTCACTGGCAAAATATCTTGACCTTTGTAGTTGTCACTTTTATTTCTCTGCTCTTATTCCTGGTTGTTTATTTTGTAACCCTCCTCACATTTATTTTGAAATAAGAGATAAAAGAGGGAGGGCAATTGGATACAGAGGCTGAAGGCTGGATGCCAAACAGCCACCCTAGTGAACAGAGGTGACCTCAGCAGAGGAATGGCTGTGTCCCACACAGCAGCAGGGCTGGCAATGGATATCAGACACCTTGTCATCCCAAATCCTCTCTTGACCAATGGCAATCTAATCTGCCTCAGTAGCCGCCTGCCCAGTTGGTCTAAATATGGTGTAAAACAATGTCAAGAACAATAAAGACTTTTATGCCTCCCCCCTCATGTATTTATATGAACTGTTTTATCTCCTACATAAAAATAGCTTGTGGGACAACAGCTACTAGAAAGAAAACAAGTAAACAATGAGGCATCAGTCCGTAATGTCACCCATGCACCTTGGGTTATTGTAAATACTGTGAGTTGCTAACTATCCAAATTATATTCAAGTATTTCATCACCTGCTTAATCAAGCTGCAAAATAAGGAGTTAGACCACTTCAACTCCAGTGATTTGATTATGTGGTAAAGAGACTGGTGCATAAACATTAATCCTGGGAAATTAATTCATGAAAATTAGCTGAAGATACCCCTAGAGGCCTGTTTTGTATCTATTTTTGCATAAAATGTTGAACTAACTACTTACTGAGGGTGTCTTGGGGGGACTAGAATGATTATGCATGATTCTATAGTTATCTAGAGAGAATCATGAAGAGGCTATGAAGTGACCTGAAAATGCATTCTGATTAAAGCTAAGTCTTGAACAGGAAAATTGCTTTGAAATGATTAAAGTTAAAATTGTTGGTAATGAAGGAAAACACTTGTCCTAGAATGAGGCCTTTAAATCAGAGAGTCTCTCATTTTGAATCTTTTGTAAAGCATATGGTTTTACCTTTCAACTGCAAAATACTGCATTGTATCAACCTATCACATTATCTCTTTGAAATTAGTGGAACATTAGGAGAATGTTCTAGATAAAAATCTGGTAGGGGATATCATGGGTGAAGATCAGCCCTTAGGAGAAAGCAAAGTCTTCAGCATCCTTTAGAGCAAGCTTAGATGAATCTGTTCAGTGGAGCCTGCCCAAGGCATGGCCACAACCTCTGCTCCCAGGGCATTTGGCTCTTTTGTATGTCTAGTGTGTCAGATTGTAGTTCAGTGTTTTGTTTAAACATGTCTTTCCCACCGGATCGTGAGCTCCTAGAGGACACGGATCATGTTTATTATCTTCTGTATACCTCCAACATCTAGAAGGGTGCCCATCCCACCTAGGATGGAGCCTATAAATCTTATTAAATTTACTCTGTTTGCCACATATTCGCCTTTGTGTGTATTTAAAGATATCAATGCAATATATGAACTCTTAAGGGACAGATGTATTTCAGAATACAAACTTTTTGGTTGTTGGAAAGGTGATATCAGTGTCTATAAACAGTTTGTATAAACAATGTCTATACCATATGTAACATGCTCCCAGCAGAGACTGAGACAGCTCCTATAATCAAGCATATTAATATTTCTGGAGCCAAAATTATGAATTGGCATTCTCTGCAGAATAAATACAGACTATAATTTTATAGCAGCTCATATCAGGTCATGTTCTGTTACTAGAGTTTACAAAACACCTTATTTATTTATTTGTTTGTTTGAGATCTTTAGATTTTAGAATTGCAGGTAAGATACTGTGAACCTGTATTACGTCTTTATGAAGGAAGGCATTCTCGTCTAAGGGAAATATTCCTAGGTGCAAAGATCCTGACTCTTGTCAGTTCAGGGAGGAGGAGGAGAACAATGTGGGGTTTTTCTGTATGGTGAATTGTTTGCAGAACTGCCACTGCTACTAAGGGCCCTGCATAATGGTGATATCAGAGGGAAAAATGGAAGCAGTTCATTCCCCACTAAGAAAGCTCTCCCTTTGTTCAACCACTGCCTCTGTGCCTTTTTCCTGATCTGTGACTCCTTCCTCTTTGTCCTAACCTACTTCTCCATTTTTCCAGAGCCGCCTCTCCCCCTTCTCTGTTGCTATCTATATATCTATGTATCTACCTATTAGTATCTATCTCTCATTCTCCCCTCCCACCACCAAAGCTTAGATCCTAGGAATTTTGATGCTGTTCTGTTTGCCTCCTGCACAATTCTTCAGCATGTGAGGCTCGTGTACCTCATTCACCTAAAAGATCAAAGCTTTGTTCTTATCCATTTCTCTCTGAGTAGACACCAGTTATGCTTACTTAGAATGGTAGTAGCTTCTGTACAAGGTTTTGTCCATCAGGACTTGTGTTTATATGTTCAGTGTGCTGTGTAGATAAGAATCTTGGGAATGTGTAAGTAGATGATAGTCTGCTAATACTCTGTTTATGAATCTTGTCTACTGTATCAAAAAATATTGATGAAAAATTCAAATCTGGATATGTTAATCCATATTTAAAAATAAAGTAGGTAGTATCATTTTTATTCTTTAGTATTTTTTTAAAAAATATCTTCTTGGTAACATTTTTTAAACAGTGCGGTTGCTCATTTTTCCATGTGACATTCATCGTCGCCTGCCTTTATTTCTAATTTTGTTTGACTTCCTTAGACCGTGCATCTGTTTTGCCAGTATCCATAAGAAAGCTCAATTTTGTAGAAAGCTCAATTTTGTGCTATCTATTAAAGGAATTATTTTACTCTTCTCATTCTCTTTCTCTTAGTCTCTAGGTTGTTTGTAAATATGTGCCTTTAGTATTGTTATTGTTGATGTGTAATGATGAAATGAGCAAAATATGGTGACGAGAGAGGTGGGAGCAGAAAGGCAGCATCTCCTCGCTGTCAGGGCCTCGCCTCCACTACTGCCTCGTGTTGAATGCATGACGGCAAAGCAGAGGCTGTGAGTGAAGGTCCCGCCTTTCTCTTCAGTGACCTCACTTTGCTTTCTATGCACCACTCCCAGCCATGGTCTCAACAGTGGTTGCAAGGACAACGTCCCCCTTTCCAGTACCGCAATCCAGAAAGAGTTGGAGCACTTTGTCAGTGCATTAGCAGGAAGTGTTCCCCAGCTAACACTGTGAGCAAACTGGCATTGATGTCGTGTTCTGGAAAATTGTAGTGTGAAAAGAGGTCAAATAGCCAGACTGGTGATCAATTACTTAAATGACTGCCTGGGACCCACCACACGAAACCGGGCATCAGTTGTGATAAGTTGTTCTCCTCCCTGTTATTGTTGATTTCTCTTGGAAGTAGATGATAGTCACCAGAGGCAATGCAGAACAATTTTCTTTGCCTTTGTAAAATAGTAAAACAAATTCTTAAGAATATGTAGTAAATATGAAAATTTAAAATCTACGCATTACAAGTGTATGTGTTTTAGACTCCATATTGTACCTTGTAAAAATTCTTTTGAGACTGTATCACAGTTCATTGGTGAATTATTGTCAACCTATTGTGGCACATCAGAGATTGTAGAATCCCTCATATTAATATTGGTTTCTAAAGAATTATTGATGTTTTCATTAAGGTAGGTTACAGAATCTCTGTGTTGCTAAGATAATAAAATATAGCATTCCCACACTTAAACTTTCCTCCTTAATCAATTCATTCTTTCAATAAATGCTTATTTCTGACATATAGTTCTCAATCTTGTTTGAAGCACTGTGTTAATTTCTAACACAGAAGCATTAAGACATAGCCTCTACACTCAGAGATGTTGTAGAGTCTACAGTACAGACCAAGGGTTGGTAAACAATGGCCCTCGGGCCAAATACAGCTTGCTGCCTATTTGTTTGTAAATAAAGTTTTATCAGAACATAGCTTCTATTTACTTCCATGTGGTCTGCAGCTGCTTTGTGCCACAAGGACGGAATTGAGTAGTTGTAACAGAGACCATAGACCTGGCAAGCATAAACTATTATTGTCTTGCCCTTCGCAGAAAAAGTCTGCTGACCCCTTGCTATAGAAGTGGAAACATAATTTATTCCACCATAGGCTGGGTGCGGTGGCTCACGCCTGTAATCCTAGCACTCTGGGAGGCTGAGGCGGATGGATCACTAAAGGTCAGGAGTTCAAAACCAGCCTGAGCAAAAGCGAGACCCCATCTCTACTAAAAATAGAAAGAAATTAATTGGCCAACTAAAAATATATATAGAAAAAATTAGGTGGGCACGGTGGCGCATGCCTGTAGTCCCAGCTACTCGGGAGGCAGGAGGATCACTTGAGCCCAGGAGTTTGAGGTTACTGTGAGCTAGGTTGACACCATAGCACTCTAGCTTGGGCAACAGAGTGAGACTCTGACTCAAAAATAAACAAATAAATAAATTATTCCACCATAAATTATTTCCATAACATAAAATATCATAGGGAAGCAGCACATTGTAGTGGAGAGCAGTATGAATTTTGAACCATGCCTATTTCAAATCCTGCTTCTATCACTTACTAGCATTATGAACTTTAGCATGTTTCTTAGTATTTCTTAGTATTTCCATTTTTTGGAAAATGCAAATAATATCTATACTGCAGGTTTAATGTAAGAGTAAGAGAGATAACATATATATGTAATGCATTCAGAATATAAAAATAGTTAATGTTCACTGTGTCAAAAGAATGAAATGACACATAGGTAGGATAACCTTATATCCTAAAGCTACCTGGTTTATGCCCATTGTCCCAGTATATAATCTCTTTCACTCTTAAATGTCCCACTTTGGGTATTAAATTACATGGTCATGCTATGCTTAGGAAGTTTCTTAAAGTTTCATTTGTGATTATCTCATCTTTTAAAAAATGAAACATCAAATTTATTTAAAAATTTTAAGTTTTATTTAAAGCTTATTGTAAAGCCGTAAGTAGTATGATAAGAAAGTAAATTACTTTGTACTTGTTATTGCTAACCTAACCTCACAAATGTTTTGGCTCCCATATTATTGAACTTTGCCCCTCTAAGAAAGATATGTTTAGTAACCCAGTAATAATGTTTCCCAGTTCTCACGAAGGGAACTTAGAATAAGTAAACTAGTGAGAAGAAAGTTTTCTGATGTGACAACCTTGCAGTAAGTGGGCCAGAAGGAGTGGGTCCTCCTTCTGATGAAAGAGGGGTGCACCTGGGGGGAGGGAAACTATGAGAGAACCGAGCCTGATAAATGATGTGCCATTACTGTGCTCATTTTATTCATTTGAATTAAGTGTCGAGGTCTGAACCCTGGGTTTCCCCTTTTAAACAACGACCTGAAGATAGTGATCATGGTCCCAGAGTGGTCATTGACAATAGCACTCACCACTATCCTTATATATTCTAAGAGAAAACACTGGATTGTGGCTGTATAGTCCCCTGGGTCCAAAGGTGGAAGGCCAAAAAGAGTAGAGTTGTGCTACATTTATTTTATATATTTAACACAAATATTTTGATCACTCTTTTAAGAACTTGATTTTGGGGAGACCTAACACCAGGCCTTGATTCAAATGGTCAGGAACAAATGGATATGAATTGCAGTGGCTGGGAAGGGCTCCGTGAGAGAGTTAGGACTGAATGGGTCCTCCAGGAGAGCTCCAGGGGTCTGAAGAAGAAGATTACAAACTGGGAGGACAGTGGTAATCAGAAGTATGTAGGAAAGCTGACTTATTTCTTTAAGCATTGAGAAATCAGTGCTTATTCTAGAACAACATCCTTCAAATTTTTGATATTTGTTCCAGTTTGATTTGCCTTTCAAACATAATTGTAGATAATTTAATATTGTAGAATAAATATCATCTGACTACTGCTTTATGTGGAAATTTCTCCTTATGTTGCTAAGTAAATTCATCAAAATATTTTATTTGCTAATAGTGCAGATTATTTTTCCTACTTAGGAAACATTTTAATCAAATGAACTTACAAGTTTTGTGCTTCATCTCATTCCTCATACTGATCCTCTTCTAACCCTGGCTCTCATTCTGAATATATTTTTTAAAAGGTTTCTGTTCCCACTAAGAGTCTTCTTTCTTCCTTGTCTTCTTTCCTGTGTTTTTCTTTCTATCCCACTTCAGGACTCTTTTGCTTTTGCGTGTCCTTATCTTGTCCTTGTAAGCCCTTTCCTCAAGAGAGGGTGTCCTGAAGCCAAGAAATGAAGGAGTGTTCTGTAGACTGCAGGTTTATGGAAAGGGGGTGGAAGGGACCAGAACAACACACACCTGTCTCCCTGGCATCTGAAGGCAAGGGCTGGGCTCACAAATGCTGTGTCTACCAGGTGCCAAAACAACTTCTCCGTGGAGCCAATTCAATCAAAGGCAGGCAATTCCGTGTAAATTTAGTCCATGTGGTTCCTTGGCACTATGTGGGCAAAACAAACCAGTTGACTGATAAGCCTCAATTCCTTTCCAGCCAGTAATTTTGGTGTTTCCTAGAGCAGAGATCCCTAAAGTAGGGAGTAGGAATTTTCAGGTGGTATGTACAATGATGCGCTGGATGCAAGAAAGAAGTATCAGATTTTCTATTTGTATCTAAAAATTAAGAATTTGAGCTTTACTAACATTTGATTTTATGCATTAATAATAATATATATAATTTTAACAAATAATTTGGGTGAGTTCTGAAACCTTTTGCTGATAGGGTACAGAATCAGAACAGTTTGGTGGCTAATGTTCCAGGTCACTGATTCCCCATCAGTGGGCTGGGTGTCCCCCCATTCTCCCTTAGGGGCAACAGAGTCATTGTAAGAGGCTCGTTAATACACGTAGATAAACCTGTTTTCTCATTCAGTAGATACTAAAGATACAATGATCTGCTAATGGTTTGCAATGGTTCCTTTAATATGTTTTTGTTGTTGGGTTTTAGAATTGAATGTAAAAGTAGATTCCTTATGCCTAAAAAATGTCTTGACTCCATTGAAGGAGACACAGTCACACATGGGACACCAGTGGGTAAGGAGAGGGGAGCACCAAGTTTCTAAGATATTGGGTTGGTTGGTCAAAGTATTTAGCCTGTTGGAAGGGATCTATGTGCTTCCGCATCTCTCCTCCTCTCTCTTTAATAATAAAGATGTTTCTTCTTTTTCCCTCAACATGTTCCTTTGTTCCCTATTTTGAGTAAGTACTGGGACATCTCATGGACCTGACTTCTAACACAGTGTTCCTTTTTCATCATGCATGTATTAGTTTGCTGTGTGTCTTCAGCAAAGAAATTTATTTTCTCACAGTTCTGGAGCTAGAAGTCCAATATCAAGGGGTCAGCAAGTTTGGTTTTTTCTGAGGCCTCTCTCCTTAGCTTTCAGATGGCTACTTTTCTGCAGTATTCTCACATGGTCTTCCTCTGTGTGCACACATGCCCCTGGAGTTTCTCTGTGTCCTAATCTCCTCTTCTTATGAGGACACCAGTCAGGTTGAATTAGGGCCTCATTGTAACTTAGTCACCTCTTTAAATGTCCTATCTCCAAATACAGACACATTCTGAGGTACTAGGGCTTAGGGCTTCAACATATAAATTTGGGGGGACACAATTCAGCCTATAATCACGTGCATTTACTTTTGATGAATCTAGTTTTTTCAGGAAAGAAGGTGGGACCTAGCAATGTCGAGAAGCATTATGATTAGGGCAACCATATCCTGATTAGTCCAGAGACAGTCCCATTCTATGCTTATTATCCTGACTTAATTAAAGTAATTCCCCCTTTGACTGTCTTAAGTGTCTCATTTGGATGATAAATTATACGGTCATCCAATACAAACATTCTAGATCATGTATTTGAGTCTCAGCTCAAAAAATATATATTTGTACCTAGGCTTCCTCTACTGTGAAGTGGAACAATAATAGTTCCTACCTCATGTGTTAGTGTGAGAATTATCAATAAATGGGTCAGTACATGTAAGTCATGCAGAACCCTGCCCTGCATGGACTGGGTAACAGCGAGGAAGCAGAGAGGAGGAGGAGGAGGACTATATCTGTCAGGGGTGATGGTTAGTTACTTTTATGTGTCAGCTTGGCTGGATCATAGTGCTCAGATCTTTGGCCAAACATTATTCTGGATGTTGACATGAGGGTATTTTTGGATGACATTTATATTTAAATCAGTGGACTCTGAGTAAAAAAAGTTGCCTTATGTGTGGGTGGGCTTCATCCAATCTGTTGAGGCCTGCATGGAACAATAGGCTGATTTCCCCTGAGCAAGAGAGGAGCTAGCAGATTGCATTCCGATCACATCCGCAGCATAAACTTTTCTTGGTTTGCGAGCAGACTGCCTTTGAATTCAAACTGCAACTCCTTCCTGAATCTCTAGCCTGCCGGCTTCTCCCGTCAGATTTCGGATTTGCCAAGCCTCCACAGTCACATACACTGATTTCTTAAAATGCATCTCTTTCTCTCTCTACATATATATACACACTGTTGGTTCTGTTTCTCTGGATAACCCTAACATATATAGCAGGTGTGGAAGCCAAAATTGTACCTGAAGCACAACTTTTAATCTTAAAATTCACATATTTCTAGATTTCTATTTCTTTCTATATTCATTATATTCTTTGCATGTCTATAGACACATCAATAAAAAAATAAAGCTCTGTGGTAAGACAGTTGAGAAGATAGGCACTCTCGCACTCTCTATTAATCTCAGTCTTAAAAAAAAAAAAGGAAATTTTGCATTCCCATACTATGCTTTAAACAATATTGAAATTATCCATCTGATAGGATTTTGACCATTATTCATAACTGTGAAGATGAATTATTTTTTTCAGGAAGTGAGAGAAGTATCTTTAATCAATTTTTGGAATAAAAGATTTATAAGATTAGTTTTGGTAAAATGAGTGTAGATTTAAAACAACAGAATTGAATCACTGTGTCCAAAACTGAGTTCCAAAACTAAGCAAGCAAGCAAGCAAGCTCCAAAACTAAGCAAGCAAGCAAGCATATTGGCAAGAGTTCAGCCATGTTAAAAGACTGACAAATCACCCTCATGAAAAAAGTTAAACATCTTGGAAAAGCAAATAAAGGCTTGAGGTACAACTGAGTAGCGGCTATCAAGTCTAAAAACTGCTATTTTGGAGGGAACCAGCTGTTCTCTAACTCAGCTGAGCCCAGACAAGAACAAAACTAGATAAAAACTGCAGTATAACAGATCATTTAGATCTAGGGAATCACTTCCTGGCAGTTAATATGGTTGGGATGGTTGCTTAGGATGTTCTGGAATATATTCAAGGGGGTTCTTTCAAGTTGTTTAGTTTTACGTTTTCTGGATGTGAAGCTAAGTGGAAAGTACAGATCTAGATTCCCCAACTGGGTTAATCAGCAGAATCAACTGGGGGTGAGGTGGGAGTGGGGCTTTTTACAAAAGCACAGGCTTTATTTCTGTAAAGCGATAGGAAGTAGCTTCTAGGATATATTGTTGAGAATAGAAGCAAGATGCAAAGGAGACTACTGTACTGCATGCAACCTTTGGTATAAGGAAAAAGAAGTAAGAATGTGTATGTATATTTGCTTTTTATTTTTCCTTCAAAAAGGAACACAAGAAGGTTGAACCAGAAACTGATGGACTCTGTTACTTAGTGGAGGTGGGGTGGGAGTTGGCAAAGGGACTTCTTCGTGTGTACTTTTTGTATTGTTTCCAATTGCTGCTGTCATCAATTATGACAAATTAAGTGCCTTGAAACAATACAGATTTCTCATTTCATAGTTCTGGAGGCCAGGAAGTTCAAAGTGGGTCATACTGGGCTAAAATTAAGGTTCTCAAAGGGCTGCATTCCCTTTGAAGGCTCTGGGGGATAATCCGTCTCCTTGCCTTTTCCAGCTTTTAGAGCCACCTGCATTCCCTGGCTCCTGGCCCTTTCCTCCATCCTCAAAGCCAGCAGCATCTTCAAATCTCTGTGAATCTGACCCTTCTGCCTCCTCCTCTCCCATTTAAGCACCTTTGTGATTACATTTGGGTCCATGAGATAATGCAGAACACCCCCTTTAAGATCAACCAATTAGCAACCTTATTTCTTCTTTGCCCTGTAATATAACATATTCACAGCTCTGGCAATTAGGATGTGGACATCTTAGGTGGGGGCAGGCATTATTCTGCCTACCACACCCTTTGAAAATAATTTTGACTTGAGAACCATGTAAATAATTACACATGCAAAAATGAAATTGAATCAAGAAAGGATAACATAAGCAAACACTAAAAGTGAATATAAATAGAAAAAAAGAAGCTGACTGTATATCAAATGGTAACATAACTACACTGGGGAGAAAAAAAGAATTGATTCAAATTTTGTAAATAAGACTCTGCCAATACACCCTTAAAATGAGAGGTATTTTAAGAACCAAAATAATTACAAGGAAATCTCGATTTTTACTCAGCAAATTTGTTGTTGGTAGTTGTTATAGTGCAGTCGCACTACAAGTATTCTGTGTGTTGTTTTAGGAAAGTGAAAGGGAATAGATTTGCTAATGTAGGGAAGCCAGGATGCTCACTCCCAAAGACAGGAGATAAAACATAGAATGGGGAAGGTGAAGGAGAACCTTGTGTTGTTGGATTATTTATGTTTATTCCCTGAAATGGCACAGAATATCGACACCCCAGGAACAATGAGCACACCTAGCACCAAATCTTGGTTTCTAATATCATTCCTTGCTAAAATAAACCAAGGCATTTTAAAGAAATGTCTGATTATAGGCGGACAGGTATAAAGTACAAGGTAAGCCTGCAACAACTAGTGGTGCCAAAAAGTAAAGAAGTACTTAGAGACTGATGGTGACATGTCCAAAGGACACACTGAGCTCCCTCTGGCCAAACTTAGGACATTTGAGTCTCAACCAACCAACCAACCAAATGATAACAGATTTTGACTTACAAAAAGAATCTTTGATGTTAAAGTAGAGGTAGTTGGGGTTGAGAGAGAAAGCACTTTTTTTAGAGAAGGATGACAGCTAATAAATATAAAAGAAATATTAGAATTGGAAAATCACTATTTTGTACTCTCTAATGTAATAATGTATTCAGAGAGCATCATGAATGGATGTTAAAATCATTAGATAAAATGTTGACATATAGGATACTTACATTATTTCAAAATATCCCACAGATTACTTATTAATTAAAAAAAGAAAAAGATGTGTTTACAGCAGAGAAATGTGGTCAACATCACCTTAACAAGTGATTAAATTTAGGATCACAATAGGACAAACTGAATTTTTATACCTCCTGATGTGATGGAAAGGAAGGAGTACAATATCAATTATATTGTATTCTTGGCAAAAACATTTAACTTCAGTCCATTCATGAGAGAAAAAATCAAGCAATTCCAGATGTGGGACATTTTACAAGGCAAATTAAACAATGTAAACTGAAGCAAACTAATGATCACTAAAGGCAATGTGTGATTCTTAATTAGACCCTAAATTTTAAAAATAAAGTGGCCATAACAGACATTATTGGGAAAATTGGAAAATTTTGAATGTAGATGTATATCAAGTAGTAGTATTGTATCAGTATTAAATAAATATCTGGTGTATAATAATGCTATTGCGTTCATGTAGGAAAAGGTTTTAGTTCTTAGTAGATACACATTGAAGTATTTAGGGATAAATTCAGCATGATGTCAACAACTTTCATACGATTCAGAAAAAAATGTATATGGGTACATATACACATATAATGAGAAAGAAGTGAATGCAGCAAAATATAAATAAGTGGTGACTTTTGATGGAGCTGTTTTCTTGCACTACACTTTCAAATCTTCTTAGGTTTGATTTTCAAAATAAGTCGAAGAACAAATCCTTTATTGAGCCCATGGGCTTCTTGCTCCCCTTTGGGTTATTTTTATTTGTATTTCAAGTTGTTAAGGTTTTTTTTTTTTTTTTTTTTTTTTTTTTTTTTTTTTTTTTTTTTTTTTTTTACCTTCCTGTTGTTTTTCTTCTTTTTTTGAACGATGTGTTTCTGATTATCTTTTTGGAAGTCTTTCCCTATGTGTAGCTCCTGCTTTGAATCCCTAGACAATATGATTTTTTGAATGCATATGACAGTAAATAGAAGAGCTTCAATGAAAGCAATGTTTTATGCTAATCTCTGTGAAGGTCTAATTTATAGAAAAAACATTTGAAAATAAAATGGGAAATAAAATGGACATGTAATATCTGTTTATAGCTGGCACTCAAAAAATATGTGCTAAGTAGAAAAGTATTTTTTAAGCTTCTAAATACCATTAAAATATTATCCAGTAGTAAAAACAAAAGACAGGTTTCCAGGCCCTTCCTCTGACCTGTTCAAGGGTAATCTCTGAGGGTAAGACTTGGATCTGCATTTTGCCAGATCCAAGTTTGCCACATTCTCCTGATTGCTGAAACGGATGTATTTAAAGAGATTTAAGATGTTTAAGGGCTTCCTTAAATGCTCCAGGAAAACTTTCCCCACTTGC
This sequence comes from Mirza zaza, assembly GCA_008750895.1. NCBI lineage: Eukaryota > Metazoa > Chordata > Mammalia > Primates > Cheirogaleidae > Mirza > Mirza zaza. The sequence continues at coordinate 26,951 of VSMD01065908.1, forward strand.
CTTCTCTTCCATTCTGTGGGATCTCTGCTTATCTCTGCAGATGGAGGTTCTTTACCATCTGCCATGATCTTTATACTTTTTTCATTTCCCTCCCTACCCATCCCACCTTGTTTGGCTTTCCCTTGGTTTTCCACCTCTCTCCTTGAGGACTAGTTCCCTGTGGCTCAGTGTACTCTCCATGGAGACAGCCCACCCAGTCTCACACCTAACTCTGGCTGCTCATCCAGTAGGTGGGACAATGTTGTTCACAAAATACATTTTTTTCTGGTCTCTATGATTTGTCCATAAAGAAAAGTCTCTCTGAGATACTAGGAGCTCTGTAGGAAATTCTGAGAATGTAAACCAGATGTATGTGTCCTGGGTTTGTGCCTACAGTCAATTGATAATAGTGGATAAGACTGTGGACTCTGGAGTTAATTTGCCTGCTTGGCACTAAGCCAGATTCCACCACACAGTAGCTCTATGACTTTTGGCCAATTCCTTAACCTCCCTGTGCTTAGTTTTCTCATCTGTAAAAGGAAGATAATCACAGAACACACCTCAGATGGTTTTTATGAGGAATAAAGGAGTTTACATATATGTGGCCTCCAGAAAAATGTTGTGTTTACTACTTTTTTGTTTGTCAGTGGCTACAAAATATGTTTACTATTTGTTTGTCATTGCAAGAAAGGTATGTTTTATTTTAAAAATATTTTTAATCAGGAAATTATGGGGGTACAAACATTTTGGTTACATGTAATGTGTTTGCCCCACCCAAGCCAGGGATACAAGTGCATCCCTCCCCCATATAGTATGTTCTGCTTCCATTAGTTGTGGGTGTATCTCCTCAATGCTCCCCACCCAACCAGCACCCAGTGAGTATTACTCCCATGTGCACACCTTAGTGTTGGTCAGTTAGCACCAACTTGATGGTGAGTATTTGTGGTGCATGTTTTTCCATCCCTGTGATACCTCACTTCCAAAGATGGGCTCCATCTCTATCCAGGATAATATAAGAGGTGCTAGATCACCATTGATTTTTGTGGTTGGGTAGTATTCCATGGTATACATATACCACATTTTATTAATCTCCTCATACATCGATGGGCATTTGGTTTATTTCTACATCTTTGCAATTGTGAATTGTTGTCCCACTGCCAAGCACACCGGCGTCTGGGGATGCCACTGATGGGGGCATCCCACGGCTGGGAAACTAGCCCTGGAGGAAGCGTTCAAGATGGCCCACCCACACAGGCCTGGCTCGCTAAATCAACAGGGCGCGGACATCCCACAGATTCATGCCAGTGCACAGAGGAAGCAGGGAAACTCGCCTCTCCCCCTCTCCAAGGGTGGAGCCCCCCACGCCTTGCGGGAAAGTCGCTGGGCAAGGGGAAGGGTGTTGCCTGATCACTGAGCGCATCAGAATCCTGGGATCCCACTGCTGGGGGCTCCCCACTGCTGGGGAACTAGCACGGGGGGAAGTGCTCATGATCGCCCACCGACACAGCCCCGGCTAGCAGAATCAACAGGTCACAGATGCCCAGCAGATTCACGCCAGCTGCACAGAGCTAGGGGCTTTTCTCACTTCTCCCCATCTCCAGGGGTGGAACCTGCCACACCCAGCGTGAAAGTCTCCAGGCTGGGTGAGGGGTGCCACCCGAAACGATAGCACGCTGCACCATCCGAGATCTGGACCCCAAAAATGGCAGCCGCCCACCCACGGATATATAGCACTGGAGGCGACTGCTCAGGAGTTGGCAAATGCCAGTTCAGCGGGCTGAATCAACGGCACACCCACGGTCTCTTGTGTGTCACAGTCCCGCCATCTCACACCTGCCCAGCAAAAAGTCTTGCTCTTTCTGTCCCTAGGTGAGCCAGCTCAATCCTCAGCGGTTTCCAGGGGCAGATCCCCCTTTTCAGTGTTCACCTCCTTTGCTCTAGCCCTACTGACTGCCATAGGGGAGGTGCCTGTCTCCAAACTCCCTCCCAGGGTCGGGGAAGTGATCACTCAGATCAGTCCCTCCCTGACCCAGTGCATTCTAAGCATAGAGCACGAGGGAGTTCAAGATATTTCTTGCTGCTATTCCCTCTCCCCAGAGCCCACTGTCCTGTGCCACAACTCTGCACCCACTTCAGGCACGTCCCTGTCTGAGTGGGTGTGGAGGTCAGTGTGGGAGCTGGGCCTCCTCCTGTTGGTCAGATCCCACTCTGCTTGCTGGCCAGGCCAGCACAGCTGTCCCACACTATTCTCTACTGTTTATCTTGTACTTTCCAGACTTTGCAATTGTATCTCCCATTCAGCCATTCACCTTTTTTTTTTTCCACCTGTGTTGCATGTCCCATGCTGTTTCTCTGCAGCTTCACAATGCTGCTGTTGGTGGGGAGTGATCCACTCCTGTATAGCTGTCCAAGTTCTTCACCTCCCTCTCTGGGAGCAGAGAGACAGGAGGTCACCTCTCCTCTGCCGTTTTATTTTCTTCTCTGCCCATGTTTACTACTTATAATCATCATTACCTTCCCATGGAATGTCAGACCTAGATCAAATTTTGTTTTTAAGATATTAATAAACATCATTGTAAAAATATTTCTTTTTTTTTTCTTTCTTCATGGTTCTCATGGTTTCAGGTTTCCCTGGGACTTCTGCATGCCCATGCCACACATATCCTGTGGCCTCCAGAGCGCTGGCAGAAATTGGAATCTGTTCTTCCTCCAGAGCGCTTACTCATACAGAGTGAAGAAGAATGACTGCATGGATCTCCCTGAGCTGTTGGCATTGGAAAGCCAATTACTGGAAGAAGGATGGAGAAAAGGAACTTCCAAAAGAGAAAACTTCCAACAATACGATGCTGTGCAAGAAACATTTATATCACATTAAGATCTATATTGTTAAAACTTTAAAAAATGTTAAACATTATTAAATGGCACCTGATTTTATGTTAAATTTTAATACCCTGTTGTTTAATGGCCCTCCAAATATGTGCAGACCTTTGAAAATGTGAAAATATTATATCCATGTGTCTTAATGGGGATAACTTTGAGATTATTTGTTATGCCTACTTATTCTGTGGATTGTTGGGTTTTGATTTTGGTGCTTGCTGCTGAAAGAATTTGAAAATTAATATTTGATGAAAATAATTTATTTGCCATTAACTGTTAAGATGGAACAAAAAGATATGTACAGTGATAGAACTTATATTGTGATTGACAGTATCTACAATGTAATTGCCAATTAAACAACAATAAACTATGATGTTAGAATAAAACAATGATTTGTACAGGTCCTTTTTTGAGGGTTTAGTTATCATTTAGCCTATATAGCCATTCATGACGAATATGTTATCTCCTCTGTAAGTATGGAAAAAGTATGGGAGAACTAGTTCTAACAATAACTTCCATAAAATCAAATCCTTCTTTTTGGCCCTTTTTGATCCAAAACTTCTGAGTGATCTCATGCCTGTTTGCAATGAATAAACCCATTTATCAACATTCAGTCACCATTTGGTAAAAAGTTCTTAGAAAAAATTCACTCTAAATCAAGAAGTTTGGTTTCTCTCCTCCAATGATTTCTCAGTGTTCATGTCTGTAATCACCAAATGCAGAGGGGAGTAGCAGTAGAATAACAGATTCTATAATTTGTTTAGATAAGGAGGTAAATTCTCTGCACACAAGTCTATATTTATGAAGCCTTTCTTCTTTCTTTTCTCCCATTGGTTAGAGGTTTGTGCTGATAGAAACAAAGCCTCTGGGTCAATTCCCTCTTTTCATTTGGTCTCTTTTTCTTCTGTTTCACCAACAGACAAGATCCAAAATAATGACTAGCCATCTTGCAAATGTGGATGCTAACCCATTATTAGCTGGCAGAAACAGAGCAATAGCAAAAAGCATGCATATTAAGAGCATATGTTACTACTAACAATATTAGCATCCCAATAGCTCATTCAACAAACATCCACGAGCACTTATGTACTAATGTTGGTCAAATTGTTGTTTTTAAAAAGCAGAGCTGCTCAGAATCCTTCAGTGGATCTTCATTGCCTGTTTCAATTCTTCAATTTCATTTCCTCTCTTCTCCAGCTGGAACTTCATACTCTTGTGTTTAACTGCAGGTTACCAAATACTCACCTGCTATTTCAAGGCTTATATATTTTTTCTTCTTGGCAAAGTGCATGCCCTGGGATTATAGATAAAATGTTTAGTGCATAAGGATATTGACCCTTACTTGCTGAAACATGAGAAGGTCTGACAGTCATGGAAGAGAGGTTTGGGGAGTCCTGAAGGAAGATAGAGTAAGGAGCAGAGAGAGGCATGTGTGGAGTAGCTGCTGTTTACCAATGGAACAGAATAATTCAATATTTCAACATTTTAGCAAACTGCTTATCAGCCATGCAACCTTATTGATGACCTGTTCTATTCTTACTCAAACTATTTATCTAAGACTAAATCTTCAGAGAGGTGATAAATGCCCTTTCTATTCAATTTTGTATTCTCTAACTGTCTAGCATGTCACCAGCACAGTTAATGCCTAATGCTTGCTTTATTATTATTATTTCAAAACCTTACAGGGGTACAAATGCTTTTGATTACATGGATCAATTTTATTATGCTTGAGTCAGGATTGTAAGTCTGCCCATCATCCAAACAGTGTTCATTGTACCCATTAGGTAAGTTTTTGCCCATCCTCTCCTCCCGTATCCCCCGTGCTTGATTTCCACTAAGTTTTACGTCTCTCTGTGCACATGTACTCATCCGTTAGTTCCAATTTGACAGCGAGTACATGCATTGTTTATTTTTCCATTCTTTAGATACTTCACTTAGGATAATGGTCTCCAGTTCCATCCAAATTGTTGCAAAAGGCATTAATCCATCCTTCTCCTTCACTGTGTAGTATCCCATAGTATACTTACGCTACATTTTGTTAATCCACTCAAATACTGATGAACATTTGGCTTGATTCCACATCTTTGCAATTGTGAATTGTGCTGGTATAAACATTCCAGTGGTGTCTTTTGATAAAATGACTTCTCTTTTCTTTTGGGTAAAAACCCAGTAGTGGGATTGCTGGATCAAATGGTAGGTTTATTTTGAGTTCTTTGAAAAATCTCCATAGTGTTTTCCATAGAAGTTATACTAATTTGCAGTCCCACCACCATTGTATAAGCATCCTTTCTCTCTGCATCCATATCAGCTTCTATTATTTTGGACTTTTTAATAAAAGCCATTCTAATTTGGGTAAGGTAATATCTCATTGTGGTTTTTAATATGCATTTCCCTTATGATTAGTGGTGACGAGTATTTTCTTTTCATATGTTTGATGGCCATTTCTCTATATTCTTTTGAAAAGTTTTTGTTCCTGTTTTTGTCCACTTTTTAGGAGAGTTTTTTGTTTTTTCTTGCTGATTTGCTTGTGTTCTTTGTAGATTCTGGTTATTAGCCCTTTATTATGTGTATAGCTTCAAATATTTTCTCCCATTCTGTAGGTTCTCTATTTGCTCTGCTGATTATTTCCTTAGGTGTGAATAAGCTTCTTTGTTTAATCAAGTCCATTTTTTTTTTGTTTTTGTTATTGCTGTGATTAATATTGGGGTATTTTTCATAAATTTTTTGCCTAGGCCAATATGTAGAAAAATGTTTCCAACATTTTCTTCTAGAATTCTTATAGTTTCATGACTTACAGTTAAGTCTTTTACCCATTCCGAATTAATTTTTGTGAGTAGTGAGAGAAATAGATCCTGTTTCATTTTTCTGCATGTGGCTATCCAATTTTCCCAGCACCATTTACTGAATAGGGCTTCTTTTCCCCAGTGTAGATTGTTGTCTGCATCGTCAAAGATCAGTTGACTGTAAGTGGATGGTTTTGTCTGGTTTCTATCTGTGTTGGTCTGTGTCTCTACTTTTGTGCCTGTACCATGCTATTTAGGTTACTATAGCCTTGTAGTATAATTTGAAGTCAGGTAATATGATGCCTCCAGATTTGTTGTTTTTGCTTAAGGTTACTTTGGCTATGTGGTTCTTTTCTGGTTCCAAATGAAGTGTAGAATTCTTTGTTCTAGATCTGCGATATATGTCATTGGTATTTTGATGGGCATTGCATTGAATCTGTAAATCATTTTGTGTAGTACAGACATTTTAACAATGTTGATTCTACTAATCCATGAGCATGATAGGTTTTTCCATTTGTCTGTGTCCTCTGCAATTTCATTCCTCACTGTTTCATAGTTCTCTTTGTAGAAATCTTTTACCTCCTTGGTTAAGTATATTCCTAGGTATTTTATTTTCTTTGGGGCTATTCTGAATTATATTGACTCTTTGATTTGATTCTCAGCTTGAGTGTTATTGGTGTATTGTAATGCTGCTGATTTATGTACATTGATTTTGTAACCTGAGAGTTTGCTGAATTTATTTATCAATTCCAGGAGTTTTTTTGGTGTGGAGCCTTTGGGGTTTTCTAAATATTATACCATATCATCAGCAAAAAGCAATAGTTTGACCTCCTTTTTCATTATGATGCTGGCTCTTGGTTTGTCATATATAGCTTATTATTTTGAGATATGTTCCTTCTGTGCCTAGCATTTCTCTTTATTGAGGTTTTTTTTTTTTTTTTACCATGAAACCATTCTGAATTTTATCAAATGCTCTTTCTGCATCTATTGAGATGATCATATGGTTTTTGTTTTTTATTCTGCTTATGTGGTGAATCACATTTATGATTTCTGTATGTTGAGCTATCATTGCATTCCTGGGATTAAGCCCACTTGGTCACAGTGGATTATTTTTTTGATATGCTGTTGAATTCAATTTACTAGCATTTTATTGAGGAATTTTGCATTTATATTCATAAGGGATGCTGGTATGTAGTTTTCTTTTTTTGTTGTATCCTTTCCTAGTTTTGGTATCAAGGCAATACTGACTTAATAGAATGAGTTTGGGAGGATTCCCTCCTTCTTGATGTTAAGGAATAACTTCTGCAGTATGTATACCAGCTCTTCTTTGTAGGTCTAGTAAATTTTGGCATGAATCCTTCTGCTCCAGGGCTTTTTTTGTTGGATGCTTTTTTATTTCTGCCTCAATCTTCTTGCACATTATTGTCTGTTCAGGAGTTCTATTTCTTCCTGGTTAAGTCTTGGGAGGTTGTGTGTTTACAGCAATTTGTCCATTTCCTTTGTTTTCAAGTTTATGTGCATATAGATTTTTATAGTATTCACAGATGATATTTTATATTTCTTTGGTATCAGTTGTAACATCTCCTTTCTTTCTGATCAAGCTTATTTGGGTCCTTTCTCTTCTGTTCCTGGTTAATCTAGCAAGATGTCTATCAATTTTATTTATCTTTTCAAAGAACCAACTTTTTGTTTCATTGATCTTTTGCATTGCTGTTTTGTTTCCCATTTCTTTTAGTTCTGCTCTGATCTTACTTATTTCTTATCTTTGGCTGTCTTTTGGTTTGATTTACTCTTATTTATGTAGTTCCTTGAAACATGTAATTAGATTGTCGATTTGTGATCTATCTTTTTGATGTTGGGATTTAAGGCTATGAATTTTCCCCTTAGGGGTGCTTTTGCTGAATCCCACAGATTTTGATAGTTTGTGTCCCCTTTGTTGTTTGATTCAAGGAATCTTTTGATTTCCATGTTAATTACATTATTAACCTAATAATTGTTAAGCAGCAGGTTGTTTAATTTCCATCACTTTGTGTAGAATTAAGTGTTTCTCTTGGA